>JAWWNF010000558.1:0-27500 GCA_034641395.1 Darevskia armeniaca | reverse complement strand
CAGAACTGGATGGACTGCAGAGCATGAGGCAGTTCCAGCCTCCAAGGAATGATGCTATTGAAAACAGCACTGATTTGGGGGGAGGCAAAATCCTGCCCCCTTTCAGAGCTCAACCCCAGCTGCTGCCCTAACATGCACTCTGCTGCTGGATGGGTTTAGCAATCCAGATCTCTGCAATAAACAAAAAAAAAAATTCTGGGAAATGTGGCATTAATAAAAAAAGGGGGGGCATTAACGCTTACTTTAAGCCCCATTTCTTAATTGGCAGGTTTAAAACCAATTTTGCTATTATTTAAATACCCAATTTTCATCGTTCTGTCTGTGTGGTTCTTAATAAGCCTACCCCATTTATTTATTTATTTTCACATGATGACATGCAAAGTCCCATAAGGTGACTTTATGAAGCTCATTCTGAAGTGTTCCATTCTTAAAAGTCTTTCGGAGGATATTTACATAGATGTTTATCATTGGGCTACTTTTTTTTTTTAAGGTCTGTCTAATTATAAGCAGACAAAAGTTTTTATTATGGGTTTAATTCTGAAATGCAAATGGACCATTGTGAAAGTGCATGTTGAAATTTTAATTTGCGCTTTTTATTTGTGTCAGTGGATTAGCAAACTGTCCTGCGTCGAAATTAATTATAGGGAGAGAGACATAAAACTGGCTGCAAGATAACAGTGCTTTAAGCATGCCCACATGCCAGAACTGCTCAGAGGTCTCCACCGAAAGTTTACTTTTGACCTACACATCTCAGTGGTTGTAAATAAATGCTTCCCTACTGCATCGAGATCTACAACAAATGTCTTCTACAGATGATACATATCCTATTTAATGTTGCCTACTGTTACCAGGGCTGTGATAGCCTTAATATTGTATGCTCACAGCAAGGTGGCAATTAGTGTTTGGATTTAGAGGAAGGAGGAGATAATATGATTTCATGCAGGAAGATCTCTTCTATGATACTGTTGCTGGGCATAAAACGAAAGGCAGTTCTCCATCCAACAAGATATATGAGCCATCACATTTTGTGGTTTCAAAATCAGAATCCCACCAGGACCAAGGTGTCTCCTAAAGGTCTTCTATGGTTTTTGTGCAGAATTCCGTACCCCCCCCCAAAAAAAGAGAGATGTTGTTCAGATTGCAGAAATTGTTCATGTAAGAAACTTCCTTACATCCGTCCATCTCCATATATATATACCAAGTCCGGCACAAGGTAGGCTCTGTGTATTAGCCCTGTGTACTCCTGAATTAAGGGACCCAGGTGGCGCTGTGGGTTAAACCACAGAGCCTAGGGCTTGCTGATCAGAAGGTCAGCGGTTCGAATCCCTGCGATGGGGTGAGCTCCCGTTGCTCGGTCCCAGCTCCTGCCAACCTAGCAGTTCCAAAGCACATCAAAGTGCAAGTAGATAAATAGGTACCGCTGCAGCGGGAAGGTAAATGGTGTTTCCGTGCGCTGCTCTGGTTCGCCAGAAGTGGCTTAGTCATGCTGGCCACATGACCCGGAAGCTGTACGCCGGCTCCCTCGGCCAATAATGCGAGATGAGCGCCGCAACCCCAGAGTCGTCCGCGACTGGACCTAATGGTCAGGGGTCCCTTTACCTTTACCTTTACCTTTACAGAGCAGCTTCCTTTGTCAGACCAGTGGCCATGCTTAGACCCTTACTCCTGAATTACGGGGTGATTTGGGTGAGACTTTCACATTCTCAGTTTGGCTTGTGCTTTTAACAAAGCTCCCCCCCCCCAGCAGTGCCGGATTTACATATAAGCTAAACAAGCTATAGCTTAGGGTCCCACTCTCTTGGGAGCCCCCAAAAAATTAAAGGAAAAAAACCTGGATGTACATTTCCAAAATATAAGATAAAAAACAAATAAGATAAAACCTACATACAGCAACAGTGTTTTGTGTTGTGTAGGCTCCTATGATATAAGTAATGGGCCCTGCCTGCTAGCTTGCTCCCAAAATATCCCTGGTTTGCTCATTTCTATATATAGGGTGCCTACATTCTGCATGGACTGGTTGCATGGCAACATGAGCAAATGGCTTTAGATACCTATTAGGTCCATAAATTACTATATAGCATATATTCAACACGAAAAACAGTGACAATTCATTGTTGACAAAGGACAGCTGGACATATAAAGGGCCCCATTACCTTCAGTAGCTCAGGGCATCATCAAACCTAAATCCGGCCCCCAAGGAACGTGCTGGATTCAGGCACCAGGCACGTTGGCAGACCAACTCTGTGTTACAAAGATATCTGCAAAAGTGACACGAAGGCCGGCAACATCAGATGACCGCAGCGCCTGGAAGCGGACAGGTTGTGCATTCATAGCAGTGACCAGAGGCAGAAGGACTACTGTGGAAAACCCAATGGATTTTTGCTCCGATTCAGGGCGGAAGAGTGGGTTTCCCCTGGGGAAAGCTGCAGGACAAGCAGAAGTCTGGATGAGCCCTTCACTGCATAGCAGTGGAGCATGGCTATTAGGATTCAAAATGGAGGGCCACGCTCAGGAGAAATTCAGCAAGGCTATGCTGGGACGCCAGCAGGAAACCTAGGAATATGAACAGAGGAAGTGAGAACCGCTTAGAGGTTTTACTTACAATTAAGCCGTGTACAAACTCTGTTGGATAAATAAAACAAAAACGTCCCGTGGGCTTTCTCTTGAGGCATCTGGCTGGCCTTTGTGAGAATGAGATACTGGACTATGGTGGGCCTTCTTATCTTCTTGCGTTCTCAACAAATATATTTTATTTTCTCACTAATAGCTGCAGATTGTCACTTAGGGGAAGCAATTCATAGTACCAGTTTGTCATTTATCATCATCATCATCATCATCATATTTTATGTATAAAGTGTCTGGAATTACTATGTGATGCACAATACATTTGAAAAAAGACAATTCCCCCTGCCCGGAGGCCACAGTCTAAAATCAACTGATGCACTAGGTAGGATATGGGGAAAGGTGGAGAAGAATAGGGAAAGGAGAGGGACAATTTACCACCTTTAGGTAAAGGTAAAGGGACCCCTGACCATTAGGTCCAGTCGTGTCCGACTCTGGGGTTGCGGCACTCATCTTGCTTTATTGGCCGAGAGCCAGCGTACAGCTTCCAGGTCATGTGGCCAGCATGACAAAGCCGCTTCTGGCAAACCAGAGCAGCGCACGGAAATGCCGTTTACCTTCCCGCCGGAGCGGTTCCTATTTATCTACTTGCACTTTGACGTGCTTTCGAACTGCTAGGTGGGCAGGAGCTGGGACCGAGCAACGGGAGCTCACCCTGTCACAGGGATTCGAACCGCCGACCTTCTGATCAGCAAGTCCTAGGCTCTGTGGTATTGGTGTTGAATTACCGGGTAACTGCTGCCTTTTGATAAAACAGAAGAGAGTGCATGTGTCATTTCCCATTGTTTTCTTGAATGCCTTTTCTACATCTCCTGTTATTTGTGCTCCTCTAAATAGACCCATGTCCTTTCATTTCACTCGTCATTCACTTCATTCTTTCTCGAAATATTTTCAGCCGCCTTTGTCTGGCCGCTTCCTTAGTTGTCCTTGAGATGGCATCATCTAAACCTCAAAATAATGTTTCACTGGTGCTCCATTACCATAGAATCACAAAATCCTTGAACTGTAGAGTTGAAGGGACATCTCGCCCAGCCCCCCACAATGCAGGAATCACAGTTAAAGAATCCCCAGCAGATGGCCATCCAAACTCAGGTATTTGAAGATGGCTATCATAGCACCGCAAAATATGGTCTGAAGCTCAACATCAAAAAAACTAAGATCAAGGCCACTGGTCCCATCACCTCATGGCAAATAGAAGGGGAAGAAATGGAGGCAGTGAGAGATTTCACTTTCTTGGGTTCCATGATCACTGCAGATGGTGGCAGCAGTCACGAAATTAGAAGACGCCTGCTTCTTGGGAGAAAAGAAATGACAAACCTAGACAGCATCTTAAAAAGCAGAGACATCACCTTGCCGACAAAGGTCCGTATAGTTAAAGCTATGGTATTCCCAGTAGTGATGTACAGAAGTGAGAGCTAGACCATAAAGAAGGCTGATCGCCAAAGAATTGATGCTTTTGAATTATGGTGCTGGAGGAGACTCTTGAGAGTCCCATGGACTGCAAGAAGATCAAACCTATCCATTCTTAAGGAAATCAGCCCGGAGTGCTCACTGGAAGGACAGATCCTGAAGCTGTTGCTCCAATACTTTGGCCACCTTATGAGAAGAGAAGACTCCCTGGAAAAGACCCTGATGTTGGGAAAGATGGAAGGCACAAGGAGAAGGGGACGACAGAGGACAAGATGGTTGGACAGTGTTCTCGAAGCTACCAACATGAGGCTGACCAAACTGCGGGAGGCAGTGGAAGACAGGAGTGCCTGGCCTGCTCTGGTCCATGGGGTCATGAAGAGTCGGGCACAACTAAACAACAACAAATCAGTTAAACACACCCAGCTCCCTCAACCGTTCCTCATAAGGCTTGGTTTCCAGACCCTTTATCCCGTTGATCACCCTCCTCTGCATATGTACAATTGAACTAATAAACTTAAAGTTAAATAGAAAGAAATATCCGCAGAAGGAGGAAGTAAGATAGGCTTTGACCACTTAGGAAGGAAATATGTATTGCATTAAGAGTCAACTGGCTGGCATGACCGTCACATGATGGCTTTGATGGGGACAGGATCAGAATCTGTTGGATTGAAAAGAGACCCTTTGATCTTGCACCTAAACAAAAGGAGGTGCTTGACTTGCTCGGGGCAAAAAATGAGGAATGAACATCCTGAGTTTCATGGTCTTGTTAATGGATTTAAGGCAAGACATTTCAGTTGCTGTGATGAGACCAGCTTTTGGAGAGATATACATATATGGCAACCAGCTAAGCTTTTCAGCAAAGCTTGTGTGCTTTATTTAGCTTTGGTGTTGCTCTGAATTCACACAAATTCCAAACCTTCCTTTCAGAGGGGGACACAGATGTTTTCTCAATACTCAGTATCTGTATTTGACATTGAATGACAGCCACACAAAGCAAAGGTAGCCATGCTGGCTCATAAAAGCAAACCTTTGGCCATGTGTGATGGTTGACAAGTAATGGCATTTAGCATTCATCAGTGTTTGAGGGATGACATGCAATGGCAATTAGCATTCAACAGCTGGAGGGGTGCTTTAAAAAAAAAAAAGCAAAAATGTCATCAATTGGTTATTCAGGATGGGAGCAGGCAGCTTCATTCAGTATCCCCACTCCTTCTCTGCCAGGCAGCTGATATGGGATTTCAGCTTTTTAAAAAAGAGCTCTGTTGGATCAGAGCCCAGAGCTTCATGTTGCAAAACAGAAATAACAGATTTTTAAAGATGCACACTTGTTTAAAATGAAAGGGAAAAAGCAAGCCATAAGCTGAATTGGACACTGATTGATCATATTCCCAGATTTCTGCCAGAAAGTGTCCTAAACTAATCTACTCCTTAAGTCCCTTATCATAGCATCGTAGCAAAATGTCCCTCCAGCTTCTTATCTAAGCCAGAAAAACTGGACCTAATGCTAAACTCAACAAAACTTGATATTTTAACTGTGTTATTTTAACACACACAAAAACATAGACTGGGAATAAATAGAGATCTCCTATTTGGGACTTGGGATTTTATCACAATAGTGAATATTTATCAAGGAAGATCTATGATTTCCAAAAGAAACATTATTTTCCCCCTTGACCCCTAGAGTATCTCTGAACTTGCATTCAATTACATGCATACAAAATATCAAGTCTACAAAAATGAGAGGCAAAAGTAGTATTTGGAATGCCTGCTGAGAAATATTTGCTTTTTACCACAGTTGACATATGAAAAGTTGCTGAATGGGATTTTGCCTGCTTGGTAATGTCAGACCTTAAGGAAGCTATCAAAAGTTGCATATACAGGATTTTTTCAAAAGGATGGAGAAATGCTCGGGCATGTAAGCTCATGCAGAGGACTCTTTTGTTGGGAGTAGTTGGAGAAAGACACAAAGGAAGCCCCTCTTGTTCTCTGGGTGCATGATGTGCCTGTCTTATCTAGGGCAATCTTATCATAGGAAGTGCATGGCCAGTTTTCCGGTTTTTAATTTACGGTGCAAAATGGACAAGGATTGCAACACTTTCAGAAGACAGGCTTTTAAAAAAGGGGAGTGAAAGCAAAGTGATCTCAGTGAATAAGTGAACCAGTGATAAGATTGCCTGCATAAATATTCCTTAGTGGGGCCCATACTCATGGAACAGGTGGCTTTCGTTTGGAAGCGTACAGGGAAATAGTTTGAGTGTGACAGTCTTCACTAGGCTGACTCTTCCCTGCCTCTTGGCACCCCTCCTCTCCAGCTTCCACGTCTGCCCCCGATTCTGGACTGCTCTCTGCCACAGCCTCTTCCTGCTCACCAAACCCTGTTGCCTCTTCATCTTCTGGCAGCTCCTCCTCCCAGTCTTCTTCCTCATTGCCGCACCACCAATCCTCGAGAGCCAGTGTGGTGTAGTGGTTAAGAGCGGTAGACTCATAATCTGGTGAACCGGGTTCGCGTCTCCGCTCCTCCACATGCTGGGTGACCTTGGGCTAGTCACACTTCTCTGAAGTCTCTCAGCCCCACTCACCTCACAGAGTGTTTGTTGTGGGGGAGGAAGGGAAAGGAGAATGTGAGCCGCTTTGAGACTCCTTCAGGTAGTGATAAAGCGGGATATCAAATCCAAACTCTTCTTCCTCTGCCTCTAAACCTTCCTCCCTTGAGGGTTCCCCAACTGATGTCTTGCGCCACTCCTCTGCATCCAGCCAGTCCATGACATCGGGTTTGAAACAGCCTGAAAGTCTGCTAGTCAGCCCTTCCCTATACCAGTACATCATCTGCTTACACAGATGTCAATGTCTCTCACCTCACCAGTAATTTGTTGTTAAGGAATGTCTTTAGGTGAGCACAGGGTTGCCATATTTCAAGAGGTAAAAGTCCAGACACAAAATGTTGTTGAGCTTTTTTTAGGGCAATTGTCCAATCACCCCTCCACTGCCGCCCACACATAGCTGTCAACCCTCCCCTTTTTTGGTGGGAAACTCCCTTATTCCAAAGCCGTTTCCCGCTGCTATCCCGGATTGTTGATATCCCTTAAATTTCCCGGATTTCAAAGGAAGCAGCTCCTCTCCCTCCCTGCCGGCCAGGGAGGCTCCTCAGCTGCGTTGCTCGGCTGCCAATAAGGAGTCTGAGACCGACTGGGGGCGGAGCTTGCATGCCTTGTGCAGCCAGACCCTCACGCCCAACCAGACAGACAGCCTGCCTGCCATCTACGCGCTCGCTCTTTCGCTCACCCGTTCGCACGCAGCCTCTGGAGCGCAGGGTGGCGAGGCTACTTGGTGCCATCGCACCGCCCTCACGGCATCCCTTATTTTCAAATTCGAAAGTTGACAGCTATGCGCCCACACCAGAGCCCGGACCGTCCATGCCACAACCAGAATCAGAAGCAACCGCACACAAAATGTGGCAACCCCAAATCCAGGACATTTGCTTTAAAATGTAAAATCCCCCCCCCCACAGATGGGCATGTAGGACCCTCAAAATTCCTGGACGTATAGCAACCTTAGGTGAGCAACAAATCCAGGATTGTCTCTTTATTTCCTTTTTTCGGGGGTTCTTTTGTTTTGTTTTCATTTGGACCACGTTTCAAAAACATTCCGCTCTGTGGGCCGCCATCGCTGTGGGGAACGAGTAAAAGGTTGCCCCTTCGCAGCATCAGAAGGAGCGCTTTGTGTTCCTCCTCTACTGCTGCCTGTTCAAAAGGGGACGGTAATGAACGCGGCGCGCAGAAAATGACACAAAAACAAGTTCGTCCGGTTTGATCTCCTCGTCTACAATGGTGGTCAGCGGCAGACATGTTGGAAGAGTTGGGAACGATACGCTTAATTGTCTTCTGCTTTTGAGAGAGAAAACTTTCCCTCCTGACCCTTGCTCAACGAGGATGCCCTGCCCTGGAGCGCGATGGCAGCTTCTGCGTTTTATACCGTCGGTGTCCTTGGCGATTGTCACCGCAGGTGGAGCTTTGTTCTTTTGTTTTTGCAGGTTTGTCCCCACCTCACAGAAACGATTAATCCTTTTATTTTTCAACTTGCCAAACAATTTGCCTCCGTGATGTCTCGCAGCGGCATGGCAAGTTAACTCGGGGATGTTAATTGTTCCCGTTCCCTGCAATTTGAGCAGAGCAGGGAAGACAGAAGCAAACGAAAAATACCGAAAGGGGGAGGTTTGTGAAAGAAATAAAACTTAATGGCTGGGACAAAATTGGGCGGGGGGGGGGTAGCATCCAGTCAAAGATAAGCATTTACGTGTATTACTTTTGATAGGGAAGAAGGCCCATAGCTCAGTGGGAGGACATTCGCTTTGCCCGCAAAATGTTTCCAGGTTCAATTCCCAGCATCTCTAGGTAGGGCTGGGAAATGTCTGTGTCTCAAATCTTGGAGAGCTGCTGCCAGTCAGTGTGGACAGTACTGAGCTAGGCAGACCAATGGCATAAAAGGCACCTTCCTATGTTCCTGGAGTAAGGATAGAACCATAGAATGCTGGAGGGGAACATAAGGGACATCTACCCTGTTTCCCCTTTTTTAATACGTAGTCATAAAGTAAGCCATGGCAGGTTTTATTTACTTTGTGAGAAGTAAGACGTACCCCAAAAGTAAGCCGCGGTGCCGCCATTGTTCCCGTCGCCTCCTCAGCCACTCCTGCGTGCGCAGGGAGCCAGCGAACCAGTGAGAGGCACGGGGGGGAACGCGCCTCTTACGGAGTTCTGCCCCGCCTGCTTAACACGCAGGGAGAGGTGCGCGCGGGGGGGGGAGACGCCTCTTCCTGCCCCGCCTGTTCCCCGTGCGCAGGGAACCAGCGAACCAGTGAGAGACACGGGGGGAAACACGCCTCTTGCGGAGTTCTGCCCCACCTGCTCAGCGCGCAGGGGGAGGCTGTACCGTACCATACTGACGTAATACAAATAAGACATCCCCCCAAAAATAAGCCACCCTGTGTTTTTTTGAGGGGGGAAAATTATAAGACGGTGTCTTAAAAAGGGGGGAAGACGGTAGTCCACACACCCCCTCAGTGCAGGAATCACAGCTCAGGTATGGATGAAGCACGACTACAGCCACGGAATGTTTTCTCAAGGAAAAGGAAAACCCTGCACTTTGCTGTCTAATAACAGCAGTAAAGGTAAAAAGGTAAAGGACCCCTGGATGGTTAAGTCCAGTCAAAGGCGACTATGAGATGCGGTGCTCATCTCGCTTTTCGGCCTGAGGGAGCCGGCATTTGTCCACAGCGACATGTGACCAAAGGTGCAGGCAACAATCTTAAACCAACTGCAATTTTAAAAAGTTTTTTAAAAGAAACAAACTCTTTGCAACGAACACAAAAAAAATGTTATCTACCAACTTGCTTTAACTGAGATTCCTGCATTTCAAGGAGTTGCACTAGATGACCCTTGGAGCCCCTTCCAACTCTGTAAGTCTGTTACATTGGGCAGGGGAAAGTAGATTGAATCTTCCTGGCCTCTGCGTAAATTAGCCCTGGCTATTTATTTCCCTTGTAATTTGCCAGCTTTAAAATTTAAATCCTGTTTCCTCCCCCAGCCGTGCGCACACTTCCCTCCTCCACCCGCACCCCACACGTTTTTTTTTGCTGTTAAAGAATAATATCAATCTTTTAGGGGCAACTTAAGCAACTGTACATCTTTCAAATGGTCTTTGAAAGGGAACATCTAAGGCATTCCAAAGGGAAAGGGTTAATGAGTATCTGACACCTCCATTTTTCTACTCTGCTTTCAAAAGCCTTGTCATCACCAGACTCTGTCTGTCTGTCTGTCTGTCTGTCTCTCTCTCTGTCTCTCTCTCTCTTTCTTTCTTTCTTTCTTTCTTTCTCTCTCTCTCTCTCTCTCTCTCTCTCTCTCTCTCTCTCTCTCACACACACACACACACACACACACACTCCTGAGTAGTGACTGAGGGTTTCTAGAGCATAAAAGAACAAACAATGCTGTAGAACCTATTAAAAAAAATAGCATTGCAACATAACCAGGAAAGCTGCTTTAAGGTTCTTTCCATTGAATTAGGAATAATATCCATGTATTTTTTTTTTTAAGTTTTAGCACAGATTCCCATTATTCAAAGAGCCTCTTGCTCTAAATCCCAGAGGTTATCTTCTTTTGGCATACGAACAACTCACGAGCACATTAAAGCCAGCAGCTTAGAAGTGACATAAACAGGGCTCCCTTCCCTCCGAAACACCCCACGCAAGATAAAAGGCTAAGCTTTAAAGAACTTTATATTTATAGATAAATGTTTCCACAGAAATCATTACAGTGGAACTTGCTGGCGTCAGCAATCCTTTTGGATCTGGGGAAGAAAAGAACAGAAAGAGGCTTATATTCAAATGAGCAGGAATCAGAGATTCAGCCTTCTACCTGCGAAGCGAAGAAGGGAAAGATCTCAGAATCATTGCATTGCCCCCTGCAATGCAGAAATCTTTGGCCCAATGTGGGGCTCAAACCTACAACCCTGAGATTAAGAGTCTCAAAACTGACTCTCAAAATGAGAGGGAGACATGGTTCTCCATCAATTCCCCGAGGGAGAATTAAGGGGTCTTCCCCGAGGCGCATTCACGTATGAAGCCCATCTGCTGATTTGTGGTGCATTTTGTACTTGTTTTACGAATCCAAATTTATTGTTGATTTTCTGCTGTTCGCGACCATGACCTTTCCTTTTCTGTTTTTCAAATCTCCGAAGGGTCATCACACGGAGCAGAAAGGAGATTCTGGCTAAACTTTAGGGAGAGCTTTCTGGCGGTAAGAGCTTTTCCACAGTGGAACTACCAGAAGCTGCTATGATAACAGCACAAATAACTTTATGATGCATCTCAAATGATTCCATCGTCTGAAACAGTATACCTCTGAATGGCAGTGGCTAGGAATCGCAAGCGGAAAGGCTGCTGTTGCACTCAGCTCCTGCTGTGAGGACAGGATGTTACTCTAGATACAACAGGGCCTTCTCTGTGACAGCCCCTAAGCTGTGGAAGTCCCACCCCAAGGACTTCATTATACATCTTCATTATACAGCTTCTGGCATATGCTGAAGATCCCTCTTTTCACCCTGACTTTTCACACTTCAGGTGTATATATTTAGAACCCACCTTAATTCTGTAACTGTTGTTGTTGTTGTTAAAACAAAATAAAAAAATTCCTTCCAGTAGCACCTTAGAGACCAACTAAGTTTGTTCTTGGTATGAGCTTTCGTGTGCATGCACACTTCTTCAGATACAGTGAAACAGAAGTCACCAGACCCTTATATATATAGTGAGAGGGTGGGAGGGGTGGTGGAAATGGGTGATAGGCTGATAGCTGTGGTAAACCTGTTGACGACTGTTAACGACTGCAATTAGTCTTACAGGAAAAAGCAAGGGGTGAGAAGGTTAAAAAAGCTTTGTCATGTATAATGAGATAAGAATCCAATGTCTTTGTTCAGACCTGTAACTGTTGTTGTTGTTGTTTAGTCATTTAGTCGTGTCCGACTCTTTGTGACCCCATGGACCAGAGCACGCCAGGCACTCCTGTCTTCCACTGCCTCCCACAGTTTGGTCAGACTCATGTTAGTAGCTTCAAGAACACTGTCCAACCATCTCGTCCTCTGTCGTCCCCTTCTCCTTGTGCCCTCCATCTTTCCCAACATCAGGGTCTTTTCCAGGGAGTCTTCTCTTCTCATGAGGTGGCCAAAGTATTGGAGCCTTAGCTTCAGGATCTGTCCTTCCAGTGAGCACTCAGGGCTGATTTCCTTCAGAATGGATAGGTTTGATCTTCTTGCAGTCCATGGGACTCTCAAGAGTCTCCTCCAGCACCATAATTCAAAAGCATCAATTATTCGGCGATCAGCCTTCTTTATGGTCCAGCTCTCACTTCCATACATCACTACTGGGAAAACCATAGCTTTAACTATACGGACCTTTGTCGGCAAGGTGATGTCTCTGCTTTTTAAGATGCTGTCTAGGTTTGTCATCGCTTTTCTCCCAAGAAGCAGGCGTCTTTTAATTTCGTGACTGCTGTCACCATCTTGTAAGTTGCTTAAAGCTGATTTTAATACAGTATGCCCACAACTTACATGGGGGGGGGGGAGTTTACGTTTCGGGAATCTCACCTAAAACCAAAATTGCTAACAGTCAAAAGACATAGGGTTCAATTAGGGCTTCTTCTTTTTTTCAACCGGGACTCAGTTCTGGCACCTCTCAGGTGGGCACCATTGCCATGCTAAGAGAACAAGGGAGGCGTTCATGGTGAGTTCCAGCCCCTCTTTTTCTAGAAAAATAGCACTGGGTTCAATGGCATATGGGATTGCCAAAGTCATTTTCCCCAGAAGCCTGTCCCTTTTCCTCCCTCTTTTTATTTTAATTTTGATTTTTTTGCCAAGTGCCTAAAGCCGAATGCACACAAGTTAAATGCCTGTAAGTTGTAGGCTTGCTGTTGTCATATGAAAACAAAGACTGGCCCCGACTGGCTAGGATAATGCAATCAGCAAGGATTATCAGATATCCTGGCAAACAGGAGACAAGCCACACTCTCAAATTTATGTTGTAGACCGCCTCTTTCTGTGACGCATGTTTGATGCTTTTGGGTGGTCTTTGGTTAAGGGGTTGGGCAATTCCTAAAGACTTTAAAAGCTGCTGCACACCTTTGTTCTGGGTCCTCACCACCTTGCAGCAGAAAAATAAAGGTCTGCCTTACTTTCCTACTACTGGTTCCTGTCTCCACTCCATTCTTCTCTGACCAATTATCGGGGGACACCGAATCCCTTGATGGGGAGTTGGACTGTAAAAGCCAACCCCAAATTTCCATATAACACTGTAATTGTGTTGTAATGTTGTGTTTTAATGTTTCAACTTGCCCTGGGACCTTAGGGTGAAGTGAACGTAATCAACTAAATCATCTTCGTTAGAAACTCCCCTCAGTTTCAAAAGCCAAGGTTGCAGGTTCAACCCCCGTATGGGACAGCTGGATATTCCAGCATTGCAGGGGGTTGGACTAGATGATCCTCAGTTCCCCTTCCAACTCTGCAGTTCCATGATTCTATGAAAATCAGTCTGCCATGTGGCGCAAACGAGTGGTCTGCGAACCCAAGGCCAAAGCCCCCACCGGGCTTGGAGATTTTAATGTGATGCTGTTGTTGTGCTTCCTAGCTGAGTTCTGGAGATGCTCTTCAAAAGCAAGGGGGAGGAGATGGCAGGCCGTGTGCTATTATAGTCCTGGCCTAAGGAAGCCATGACAAATAGCTACGTACGATGAATATTCACATCTCAGCGGTAATTTCTCTTTCCCTTATAAAAACAAAAGCCTTTTTTTCCTGAAGCAAAATGGGCCACGTTTCCACCGATATACAAATGTTTCCATTATAACCAGTCACTGTCAGCACCTCTTTTTGAAAGAGAAAGCTCCGCTTGTTTCTTTTGGCACGGGGCATTTTACTCTCGCAAAAGACGGCTCTGAGGGGAAGCTGAATAGCCAATTTAACTCTGTGTGTGTGTATTTTTAAACGAGCGCTTTGGAAAGGCATCGCCAGTTGTCTGGCCGCTACACAAGCTACTGAAGTCTGACACTTTCGCTGGACGGAGCGGAGGCTCCAATAAATAATGAAACTCCCCCTTTTTTGGCACGGGGAGATGTTTGTGTTAACACCTAGCCGAGCAGAGGGGAACTGGATGGGCAAAGGTGGCGTTTTGGACTTCAAAGAGGTCGCCCCTGGCAGGGACTGAACACTGAGAGAGGGCTTGGCAGGCGCACTTGGAACAATGGAGGCCATTGGCTGCATCCCGGCTCCCTGGAATGTTGTTAGGAGTGCGTGGGATTTGCTGCGGTTCAGAGGTGTTGCCATGGCACGTTAACGGCTATGTTAAACAGTCAGGGATGCAGAGGAACACAGAGGCCATTCTGGATCGCTTGTCCATTCATACAGGTGAGGACAGTGCTGTTAACATCGCTTCTGAGTCGGGCAGGGAGAAAAAGTCTCTGTGCGGAGTGTTCTTTGCCATGGGGGACACACACGTCTGAAATTCCACAGCATCAGAAGGGTCAGTTTCCAAAGAAAGCAGGCAGCTCGGCAGAACAGAGGAAACTGCCGTGTACCAAGGCAGCCCATTCGTGCATTCAGCTCAGTATTGTCCAGTCTGACTGTCGCAGGAGTGTGCCAGCCGGTAATCACATGGTTCAAAGATGGAGTTAAGACTTTATTAGCAAAAACATGACCTCCACAGACTCCACAAACAGCCTCGGCCCAGTATACCTGAAGGAGCGTCTCCACCCTCCACGAACACTGAGGTCCACCTCCGAGGGCCTTCTGGCGGTTCCCTCCCTGCGAGAAGTGAGGTTATAGGGAACCAGAGGGCCTTCTCGGTGGTGGCGCCCGCCCTGTGGAACGCCCTCCCATCAGGTGTCAAGGAAATAAACAACTATCTGACTTTTAAAAGACATCTGAAGGCAGCCCTGTTTAGTGAAGTTTTTAATGTTTGATGTTTTATTGTGTTTTTAATATCCTGTTGGAAGCCCAGAGTGACTGGGGAGGCCCAACCACATGGGTGGGGTATAAGTAATATATTATTATTATTATTATTATTATTATTATTATTATTATTGGTTGAATGTCAGGCCTAATGAGCAGAGCAGCTCATTCCCGGTGGTCTTCCTTCAGGAAAATCAGTTGCTGAGACAGAAAGTCCTTGCCTCCTCACCAGGGCTTTTCCCTAGCAATCGGAGACTGCGTCTGTGTGCAGCCAACCTCTCCTCCGTCCCTTTCATACCTCTTCTGGTTCTGGGAGACAAGCAGGGAGAGGAACCTGTCGCAGCAGGAGGGGGCAACACCTGTGACTCTTCATCTGCCTGACTCATCTCTTCCTCTTGGGCTCCCGCTTCAGCTTCTGTCTCTGATTCTGCATTTCTCTCTGCCACAGACTCTGCCACGAAACCCTGTTACCCTGTTACCTACTGAACTGTCCCTACAGATCCACTGTTTGCTTTGTAAAAGAGTTTTCAATGAAGGTGGGGAGAAATTTGATTCAGTTTGCATTTAAAGGTGAGCATACCTAATCCACATTTTCCAAAACAATATGTGAACCGAACGTCAGCCTCCCTCGAAATTTGCACTGCTCTGACTTTTGCAATGCAGTTCTGTGGTCAAGTGATGGACACAAGCATGGGTATACTGGAGCCAAATGTCCAGAAATGCAGATATTTCCAAAAATAGTATACAAAAATGCATTATATTGGGGAAGATTGCTTTGCAGAAATGTGAATATTAGGCAAAAATTGTTCAAAAATGCTGGTGAATTTTCACCCTTTTTTTGTCTAATTGTTGTGTGAATGTGGAGATCTGAATAAATGACTGGAGGGTGGGTGTGAAATGAAGAGAACCAAAATTGACATATTCCCTTCCTTAAAGCGGGGTTCACTTTCTCTGGATTGTGCCTTTCCGAGTATTTTTATTTTACAAAAGCAGCTAATGTTCATCAAAAGTGAAGTGAAGTGAAAATGCACAAGCACACACACATTTATGGAAGGCGTAAAGTGGACTGTGTCACCTACCCCGAAATTTACCCACATGTGTAAATATCAAGAGCCAGCTAATTCCTTCCTTTCCCTCTGGCAGCTCTTTCTCCCACGCAGTTTAATCTGAGTCAGCTGCAATGACCAGTGCCAGCTTGTCAACTCACTGGCACCGTTTCCCTTCTGGCACTCCCGGGCAAGCGAAGCAGATGCATTGTTTATCGCCGGTGTGCTGTCCATTCCAGGAGAGGCTGGCCAGAGGCCTCCTCTCTTTCTGCAAACAGGAGTTGTCACTGAAAAAGTCTCTCTCTCTCACACACACCACACACACACACACATACACACACCACCTCTGCTGCATTGAGGCAAGTCCTGGAGGCTTTGATAGACTTTGTCATCTCGATTCCCCCCGCCCCCACGCACACATCAGTGCATTGCTTCGAGAGTTTCGTAATTAGGAATGACACTCCATACAGTGTGAAATCCGCATGCCCTTCTCTCCATCATATTTCTTGGACGCAGCGGCAATGTGGCCATCCGCGTGTGGTTGGGAGCAGTGTTGCAAGGTGTTGGCATTCCTCCATGAAAGCAGGAAAGGAAGAGGGGATGCCTGAAGGTGCTAAGGAACAATTGGTGCCCGCGATGAAAAATAGGCGCTCTAATTGAAAAATAGATGCACGGTGATTTTGCAATGCTTTTTAGCAAAGGTGCCCGTGATCACAAAAACCGTAGCAAAGAGAAATCCATTTTGCATTTAGGGATTCTTCTACTCCTCTCACAAAGAAACCTGCTGTGCAATGGGATATGCCATCTAATGCCAGTTTCAGCGTTATGCTCTTTATGACACTGGAGTCGATGATCAGTAGCAGACTCAGCCATGAAATAGGTGGGGCTAAGCTGAGAATGGTTTTATGTGGCGATCTTCCAGCATGTGATCAGGGTTGAGGAATCAGGAGAAACAAATGGGAAGACACCAGTCCCAGGGAAGAGATCCCCAGGTACATAGGAAAAACTTTTACCCCTCTTCAAAGGCACTTTTGAATGACATTTCTCACTAGGGAAATGTGTGGTGTTTTACTATGTTTTATATATGCTGTAAGCTGCCCAGAGTGGCTGGGGGAACCCAGCCAGATGGGTGGAGTATAAATAATAAAATTATCATTATTATTGTAGGGATGAGGGAGAAATCCAACAGCGTTCACAAGCAGAGTTCTATCTGAAATATCCCTAGATTCACTGATATCCTTGAATATGGGTTTTCATAGGGATGGGGCTGAAATTTGATTCAGTTTGCATTTAAAGGTGAGCCCACCAAATGTGCAATTTCCAAAACAATGCAGGAACTGAAATGTTGCCGTCCTACAAATTTTCCAGTTCTCTGAATTTTGCGATGCAGTTCTCTAGCTAACTAATGTGTCCATAAATGTATATACATTGTCATTACGTGTGCATGAAAATGCCTATATTAGTGAAAGATAATATACAAAACTGTTATAGTACGAGAAATTGCATTGCAAAATTGTGTATGTTGCGCATAATTGCATGACACCAAAAAAAAGCATTGAAAGGGAAATGAAAGCAAACAAGAGGGTGTTGTGTTTTTTTTTTTATCAGAGGGAGATTCTGGAGCACTGGCTCTGGCTGGTAGTTCTACAGAGCTAACACATAGTTTACTAAGTTAACTAATATAGATAGCACATAGTTAAACTATTTGCTTCCACAAGAGGCAGCGATAGCCACCGACTTGGGTAGTTTAAAGAGAACTAAACAAATACATGGAGGAGAAGACTATCAACGGCTACTGATGCTGTCTTCTACTGTACTGACCCTGATGGCTCTGTTCTCCTGAGTTCTAGGTACTTCCATTGTCATAGGCAGTAAATGCTTCTGAATCCCAGTTGCTGGAAACCGAGAGAAGGAGCAGGTCCTGCTTGCAGTTATCCCACAGGCATCTAGTTGGCCACTCTGAGAACAAAATGCTGGACTAGATGGGCCACTGGCCTGATCTAGTAGGCTCTTCTTATGATCTAACCTTGGGGTTTGACTAACAACAAAGTAGTTTTAAAAAGCCAGGAATTGGCCAATCCCGGCATCATTTTCACATCCCGCAACTGTTCCCCCCAAATAGGACATCCTGTTTTCCCCTGCAAGAGCACAGCAGCCCTCAGGCAATTTCCAGGTGTGATCTCGCCCTGACAAAACTGCTTTTTCAAGGCCACGACCATGCCTCCAAAAGGCCCCTTTGCAGGGTTGCGATCTCACACATGTCACGTGAGTTATGCAGGAGGGGTTTGGCCCCAGAAGATGACATCCTGGTTTTTCCTCGTGTCACATTGGAAGTTATTCATTTTATATAACTTATTCTAATTCCCCCCCTCCTCAAGAGTCCTCCTTATTGTTGTTGTTTAGTCGTTTAGTCGTGTCTGACTCTTCGTGACCCCATGGACCAGAGCACGCCAGGCACTCCTGTCTTCCACTGCCTCCCGCAGTTTGGTCAGACTCATGTTGGTAGCTTTGAGAACACTGTCCAACCACCTCGTCCTCTGTCGTCCCCTTCTCCTTGTGCCCTCTATCTTTCCCAAAATCAGGGTCTTTTCCAGCGAGTCCTTCTCTTCTCATGAGGTGGCCAAAGTATTGGAGCCTCAGCTTCAGGATCTGTCCTTCCAGTGAGCACTCAGGGCTGATTTCCTTAAAAATGGATCGGTTTGATCTTCTTGCAGTCCATGGGACTCTCAAGAGTCTCCTCCAGCACCATAATTCAAAATCATCAATTCTCCGGCGAACAGCCTTCTTTATGCTCCAGCTCTCACTTCCATACATCACTACTGGGAAAACCATAGCTTTAACTATACGGACCTTTGTCGGCAAGGTGATGTCTCTGCTTTTTAAGATGCTGTCTAGGTTTGTCATTGCTTTTCTCCCAAGAAGCTGGCGTCTTTTAATTTCAAGACTGCTGTCACCATCCTCCTTATTAAAGAGGCCCAAATGCTTAGTCATCCTCACTGGGATGGTTTTCAAACGGCATAGTTTCCGAACATTTGGCTCCCGAACATCGCAAACCTGGAAGTGACTGTTCTGGTTTGCGAACTATTTTTGGAAGCCCAACGTCCGACAGGGTTTCCGCAGCTTCTGATGGGCTGCAGGAGCTTCCTGCAGCCATCAGAAGCCGCAATTTGGTTTTCAAACGTTTTGGAAGTTGAAACGGACTTCTGGAACGGATTCCGTTCAACTTCCAAGGTACGATTGCATACCATCGGACGATCTGCCCAAGTTCTTCCTGCATCACCCTTGAAGGAAGAATATCTGAACTGCCTAGAACATCAGTTTGTTCCTTTTCTTCTTTTTCCTCCACGGAGCCTTAAAACTACCCCCATTTTCCAAAACTAAATTAGTTGATTCCTGATGGAATGTATTTGTTCCATAAGCTGTATATGCTTTAATATTCTGGACGCGATGTGTACATTTGAAGAAAGCTCACTGAGCTTGTCTCTCTCTCTCTCTCTCTCTCTCTCTCTCTCTCTCTCTCTCTCTCTCTCTCTCTCTCTCCTTTTAGAAGTGCTTTGGGATACAAAGAGCTACAGAGAACAGCCCAGTAGCTCTGAAAGGGTCCATTGTCTCCCATCTTGTTTGGATAGGAAATGGTTGCTTTTTAGGTCTCCAAGTGGGAATGCAAAACTATGCTCACCTCATCAAAGGTGCCCATTCGCATGAAAAGATTCAGATCCATAATTCACATGGGAGAGCTGGGGGGAGAGAATTCTCCAACAAATGAATCATTTTAAGACTCCATAAATATTGTACCTGAGGCCAGGGTTCCCCAAACTTCAGACAGCTAAGGTATGCTTCCCCCCGACCCTTTACAGAGTTAAAACTACAGCATGCTTCACCATTGTGTCCAAAAAAAAGCAAAAAAAAAAAAAAAAGGTTTACTTGTAGAGCACGTAAACCCACCTTCGAGGGAGTGCATCATCTGCATTCCTGTATGAATCCCTGATCTGCAAGGAGGCAAGGCCAGAATGGTAACTCATGCAGAGAAGCAGCAAGCTGCCTCTTCTGAATGGAGATGCTATAACTTGTATGATTTGTATGCTGTTTTGTGTTATTTATTTATTTATTTAATGAATTTTATTAAGGTTTATAGAAAAAAATCAAAACTTAATATCTTCCCCCCTTTTTTAATCCAACTAAGACTTTGATCTAAATACAATAAAAACATAAAAAGTGCGACGGGTGGGGTGGGGGAATAGAAAAAGAAAAAGAATAAAGAATTTATTATTATTATTATTATTATTATTATTATTATTATTACCCCACCCATCTGGGCGGCTTCCAACAAAATATTAAAATACAATAGTCCTTCAGATATTAAAAGCTTCCCTAAACAGGGCTGCCTTCAGATGTCTCCTAAAAGTCTGGTAGTAGTTGATGGTACAGGGATGCAGATGTTGATATGTGAACACTGTATATGTATAAGATTATCTTTATTGTATTTTGAGAAGAAAAAGTAATTGTCAAATAATGTGAAGGTAGGGGTGAGTGGTGTGTGAGATAAAAAAAAAACCAAATAAATAAAAGTCTGGTAGTTGTTTTTTCCTTTGACATCTGGTGGGAGGGTGTTCCACAGGGCATAGAAAAGAGGTTAAAAGAGAAAGATAGAAAAATAAAATTCAGAAAGTAAAGAGCTTCAGATTCTTCATCTTTCCACTATGCAAAAACAACACTCACTTCGATATAACACCCAACAAACCCATTTTCTATAAACAAACATTCCCAAAGGCTTATCAAAGTGGTCTGGATGACCACTGTAACAGGACACTGGCCTAGATAGACCATTGATCTGATTAAACAGCTCTTATGGTCTTCTTTTTTTTCTTTTTTCTTTTTAGTGCTAACCCAAACATATCCTCTTCCTTTTCTCCACCTTTCTATATTTGTCTCCTTTTTTTTTTTCAAATAATATTTATTGATTTTTTAAACACAAATAAATTCAATCACCCACACATAAACAAACCTAACCTACCTAACATACTAATCACACTCACATAAACAAACCTAACATACTAAAACAATACTACACTACACTTAACAATAACTGTAAAATTCCTTTTCTAATTTCCTTAACATTTTCATTGACTTCCTCCTGTCTATCCTTCTGTGTTTCATTTATCAATTATTTCTATTGGCAATTTCATTTTCCATCTTAACATTATATTTAAATCTAATCTTTAAAATTCTTTCTAATTTTATACATTCTTGTTCTATTTTAACTTTTCCCATTTTACATTCCTAGTTCATTAATACTATTCCTAATCTTTCTTATCTACTTTTCACATTATTCTAATTCTTATTCTTATTCACTTATTCAAATTCTTATACGTTAAATCCCACTATCTACTTATGTAAAAAACAAAAAAAAACACACAAAAACAAAAAAGAACAACATAAATCATCTTAACAATCTTATAATACTTGGTTAGTAATTTACTTATCTAACAACTTAATCTAACCTATATTTGTCTCCTGTCCTTGTATCTTAGTTGCCGTACACCCAGATTTTTCTGGACGTGTCCTCTTTTTCAAGGTAAAATCACCATCTGGACAGATTTTAAATATTTTGAAAAATGTCTAGGTTTATTTTTTTTTAATTTTTTGTACCATTTGTACCAGGGCCACTCTAGGACTCGCAGCGGTGAGGCCTTGTGCGCCTTCTGGGGGCTGCCCTAATCCTTGTGATGAATCTGGTGGCCGCCAGGCCTGGCACAACCTCCTGGGGGGCCACTCTAGGCTTTCTGCTGTCTCCGGTGGCTGCCTGGCCTCCCCATCATCTGAGATGCAGCAACCTGTGAGTAGGAGGCCAAAGAAGTAAAGGTAAGAGAGGGGAGCAAAGGAGGGGGCGAGCAGGTGGGTGAGGAAGGGTCAGCAGTGGGAAGGTGGCATGTGACAGAGATGCAGGATGGTGGGGGAGTGCCTCGAATTTTTCTCACAAAATGTTGGAGGGTATGTCATTTTTTTTCATTTTTAATTACCATTATTATTTCAATACACTTTTTTATCTTTTACTGAGAGCCAGTGTGGTGTAGTGGTTAAGAGCGGTAGACTCGTAATCTGGTGAACCGGGTTCGCGTCTCCACTCCTCCACATGCAGCTGCTGGGTGACCTTGGGCTAGTCACACTTCTCTGAAGTCTCTCAGCCCAAAACACCTCACAGAGTGTTTGTTGTGGGGAGGAAGGGAAAGACTCTTTGGGTAGTGATAAAGCGGGATATCAAATCCAAACTCTTATTATTATTATTATTACTGTACACACACTATTACTACTATTTTTCTTCCTCCCCCCTCCCCCCCCGTCTACCTACAAATGTGTCCTCTCTTTTGCTCCTCATAATATGGCAACCCTATGTCTATCTCCCTGCATTTCCTTTGTTAATAGCCTGGGTGATGAGCCATTAAGATGCTCAGCCCCTCTCCCAACAGATAAAGCCAGAATTTAGAGTAGAGAGTTTTGGGGGCAGTGATGTGACCTAAAAGCAAAGCAGAAATCAGAGAGATGATGATGATGATGATAAGAATAAGAATAAGAAGAAGAATAAGAATAAGAATAAGATAATAAGAATAAGAATAAGAATTTATACCCTGCCCATCTGGCTGGGTTTCCACTCTGGGCGGCTCCCAACAGATTATTAAAAACACGATAAATCATCAAACATTAAAAACTTCCCTAAGTCAGATAGTTGTTTTTTTCTTTGACATCTGATGGGATGTCAGGGTGGGTGCCACTACTGAGAAGGCCTCTGCCTGGTTCCCTGTAACCTCACTTCTCGCAGTGAGAAAGACAGAGAGAGCCATGTCATATCTCTGCTTGAATCAGGGCTGTGGCTATGGAAAAACGAGACCCTTTTGGGGTGTTAATGCTATGAACCCCTCTACCGCAGGCTCAGGTTCCATACAACTGTAAATAAACATATATCCTAAAGACACCACAGTCTCCCCTGTGGCTCATTCCAAAAAGAAACTCAAAACTTTGAATCCCTGGAATTTCATGCCGCTTGGAGATAGAGTGGCATGCAACAATGCCTCAGCCAAGTTACCTTGAAAAAGTTCACCACCACTTCAGAACAAAAGAGCATGAAATGAGTACAGTGGAAAAATAAGAATGCCTCCACTTGGCCCTTGAAAACGCGTCACAATGGTTCTTCAAAAGAATGAGCAAAAGGAAACCTTTCTCTGTTTGACAACAATGGAAACAGAGATAATGTGTTAGATTTATGCTTCCTGCTGGCTAGAACAATGAGCGTCCTTGCACAGAACCAATTAGCAGAGTCACTTTCTTGAAGTAAGAGCCATCCAAGATAACAACTGAACAATATTGTCATCATCGTTATTATTAAAATTTCTTATACTGCTCTATATCTGCAGGTTTCTGAACGGTTCACAACATAAAAGCAAAAACTAAAAACACAAAATACATAACAAAAACAAAAATAAAAACAAGAACAACCCAATAATTCCCCCCCAACTCATTTTAAAAGGGCATAGCATGCCAGTCAGCCCAAGGCCTGGTTAAAGAGGAATATTTTTGCTTGGCGCCTAAAGGTGTATAATGAGGGAGCCAGCCGAACCTCCCTGGGGAGAGCATCTCAGTAGAAGAAGGAGAAGGAGAAGGAGAAGGAGAAGGAGAAGGAGAAGGAGAAGGAGAAGGAGAGTTTGGATTTTATATCCCGCTTTATCACTCCTCGAAGGAGTCTCAAAGCGGCTCACATTCTCCTTTCCCTTCCTCCCCCACAACAAACACTCTGTGAGGTGAGTGGGGCTGAGAGACTTCAGAGAAGTGTGACTAGCCCAAGGTCACCCAGCAGCTGCATGTGGAGGAGCGGGGACGCGAACCCGGTTCACCAGATTACGAGTCTACAACTCTTAACCACTACACCACACTGGCTCTCAATGGGGAGCCACTGCAGAAAAGGTCCACCCTCCGGACCTCTCATGGGGGACGCTCACATGAGAAGATGATCTCAGGCCTGGGTAGGCTCATATGAGGTCCTGAGGTCCCTGAGTCGTTTAAGGCTTTATAGTTCAAAACCAGCACTTTGAACAAGCAACAACTGTCTCTACATAGTTGTTGTTTTGTTGTTGTCAACGTCACAGCCAATGATGTCTGCCCACTTGCACAACAAAAATTATCCTGTTCGATGGGGCCATTTTTCTTCTCTTCTCCCAGTAGCTCCCCACATGCCCTACATAACTGCTCAGAAGGTTTTCCAATCCTCAGGACAGATCTATGAGGAAAAGAAGGTTCCGGGTGGGGAGAGAAGACAGAGAAGCTCTATTGCATCAGCAGGTGCCTGTTTGCACTCTGATGGATCTGATCCACTAATCAGTATTGATATTCATAAGGTATCAAGCCCTCCAAAGCCTGCTTCCAGCCCATGCCCAAAATACATAATCCACAATAATAATAAAAAGAACCAGAAAAGTGTAATAATATAATTTGGCTATTATAACTATGATAACTATTTTTATTTTATTTTATTGAGAGTCCTGCATTGCTGAGATTCTGCAGCACTAGATGACCCACAGGGTCCCTTCCAACACTATGATTCTATGAGATGCCAGCCTTCCCCTTGAAGTAGCCCAGGGTGGAACGCAAGATGAAATCTATGCTCAATAATTAAAACACCGAAAAATAACAACCCCAAAGAGCATCATGGCAAAGCAGCTTCCTAACAGAGCTGTTGAATCTCAGACCCAGTTAAAACAAACGCGTCTTAAACTGATGTCTAAATAATAACAGTGGGGCATGGGGAGAGAACATGTCTGTAAAAAGTGAGCGTCACAGTCAGGGTGCCAGTGGATCATCTCAGAGCATGAGATGGTAGGTATCGTGGGAGACATCCCTTTAAGTAAAGGTAAAGGTAAAGGGACCCCTGACCATTAGTCCAGTCGTGACCGACTCTGGGGTTGCGCGCTCATCTCGCATTATTGGCCGAGGGAGCTGGCGTACAGCTTCCAGGTCATGTGGCCAGCATGACTAAGCCGCTTCTGGCGAACCAGAGCAGCGCACGGAAACGCCGTTTACCTTCCCGCTGCAGCAGTACTTATTTATCTACTTGCACTTTGACGTGCTTTCAAACTGCTAGGTTGGCAGGAGCTGGGACCGAGCAACGGGAGCTCACACCCGTCGCGGGGATTCGAACCACCGACCTTCTTATCAGCAAGCCCTAGGCTCTGTGTTAACCCACAGCGCCACCTGGGTCCCTTTAAGTACTTGGGTATTATTATTATTATTACTATTATTATTATTATATTAGTATTATTACCCCGCCCATCTGGCTGGGTTTCCCCAGCCACTCTGCCCGGCTCCCAACAGAATATTAAAAACACGATAAAACATCAAACATTAAAACTTCCCCTAAACAGGCTGCCTTCAGATGCCTTCTAAAAGTCAGGTCTTGTTTATTTCCTTGACATCTGCTGGGAGGGCGTTCCATATGGAGGGTGCCACTACTGAGAAGGCCCTCTAGCTGGTTCCCTGTAACTTCACTTCTCGCAGTGAGGAACCGCCAGAAGGCCCGTGGCGCTGGACCTCAGTGTCTGGGCTGAACGATGGGGGTGGAGATGCTGCTTCAGGTATACTGAGTCAAGGCCGTTTAGGGCTTTAAAGGTCAGCACCAACACTTTGAATTGTGCATAAACCATTTAGTGCGTCAGATGTCAAGGGGATAAATAACTATACGACTTTTAGAAGACATCTGAAGGCAGCCCTGTATAGGGAAGTTTGATGTTTTATTATGTTTTAATAATTTGTTGGAAGCCGCCCAGAGTGCCTGACTGGGCAACCCAGTCAGATGGGTAGGGTTACAAATAATAACATTATTATTATTTAAAACTTACGGGATTCCATTACACTTGTTTATGAAAGGACTATCTAAGTCTCTACGACATCTAGCTGCTGCAGATATAACAGGACAAGGCTTCTTTACAGCATATGTTTGTACAATGTCCTACACTGGTAAATTTTGGCAGAGGGTAATAGAGACGGTCAATGTAAGTGTATGGAAAAATCATAAATTTGCAGAGGAAAATATCCTTTTGAATTATATACCCAATACATGGAACCTAACAAAGGACAATATGAATGGACTCTGCACCCGAACTACACCAAAAGACAGGTATTGATGAACTGGAAAAATAAAAATGCAGTTCCATTCAACGAATGGATAAAAGATATGTATAAACTCACAAAACAGTCATGCACAAACATAGACTTGCAATGGACAAATTTAGCAATATTTGGAATTCATTTTTTTAAACACTGAATTCGGTTAAGTTTAGATTAACTACAATAACTTGGAATGTTTCTAAGGTGTTTTTTTTAAACATGGTTTTCTCCCCCCCCCCAATCTTATTTTACCTTGTGCATGGATACTTTTGATTTTTAAAAATAGGGGAAAAGTAGTAGTAGTAGTAGTAGTAGTTAGTAAGCAGCAATAACACTGAAACAGCGCTACTATGGAAGCTGCTACACATTTTAAGGTAAAGGGACCCCTGACCATTAGGTCCAGTCATGTCCGACTCTGGGGCTGTGGCGCTCATCTCGCTTTATTGGTCGAGAGCCAGCGTACAGCTTCTGGGTCATGTGGCCAGCATGACAAAGCCGCTTCTGGCGAAGCAGAGCATGCACGGAAACGCCGTTTACCTTCCCGCGAGCAGTACCTATTTATCTACTTGCACTTTGAAGTGCTTTTGAACTGCTAGGTTGGCAGGAGCTGGGACCGAGCAACGGGAGCTCACCCCATCGCAGGGATTCGAACCGCCGACCTTCTGATCAGCAAGCCCTAGGCTCTGTGGTTTAACCCACAGCGCCACCTGGGTCCCTACACATTTAAGCTAGCATGAAATTTCAAGGTGAGCGTGGATGTCTTTGCTTAGATATAACATTGAGGGTCTTGAATAAAGTTTCCTATAACTGTGACATTTCTTAGCAGGGCAGTTGGAGGGTATGCAATGTTACCTTTGATGTTCTTGTGCTGCTGCTGCTGCTGCTACAGCAGCTTAACTCATCCTAGAACGACTCAGTGACATTGGAAGTCTGAGGCCATGTCTGTGGGGAGATCTCAAGCACTCCAACTCCCATCAGCCCTAGACAGAATGGCCAATGGTCAGGGATGATGGGAGTTGTAGTCCAGCAGCATCTAGAGGGTCCCCAATCACTCACCCTGCTCTGAAGAATAATCCAGTGAAGGGCTGCAAAATGTTCACCCACAGAGAGTGACCATCTTGATCAGTTACAGGTAGATAGCCGTGTTGGTCTGTCATAGTCAAAACAAAATAAAAAAATTCCTTCAAGTAGCACCTTAGAGATCAACTAAGTTGTTCTTGGTATGAGCTTTCGTGTGCATGCACACTTCTTCAGATACACTGAAACAGAAGTCACCAGACCCTTATATATAGTGAGAGGGTGGGAGGAGTATTACTCAGAGGGTGGTGGAATGGGTGATAGGCTGATAGCTGTGGTAAACCTGTTGACGACTGTTAACGACTGCAATTAGTCTTACAGGAAAAAGCAAGGGGTGAGAAGGTTAAAACATGACAAAGCTTTTTTAACCTTCTCACCCCTTGCTTTTTCCTGTTAGACCAATTGCAGTCGTTAACAGTCGTCAACAGGTTTACCACAGCTATCAGCCTATCACCCATTCCCACCACCCCTCTGAGTAATACCCCTCCCCACCCTCTCACTATATATAAGGGTCTGGTGACTTCTGTTTCAGTGTATCTGAAGAAGTGTGCATGCACACGAAAGCTCATACCAAGAACAAACTTAGTTGGTCTCTAAGGTGCTACTGGAAGGATTTTTTTTTATTTGTTTCATCTTGATCAGGCAATGGCTATTTTGGGGGGGGGGATGCATTAGTATCCTGCTCAAAACGCTTCAAGGTTAAACCTT